>JBBBDQ010000275.1:1597500-1630000 GCA_037127315.1 Ascarosepion bandense | reverse complement strand
TTTTTTAACATGCAATATATTTTAGCAAAATATACAAAGTTAAAAGGAAACTTATTGCAAATTCTTTAAATAAACAAGAATAGCTATCTTTTGTTTGTCAATGAAAATATTCTATAAGAAATACCAGTATTTTACTATTTATTGCAGACCAAATTAGCACATATTTCAACAAAACCGTAATAAAAAAAAAAAAAGAACAGTTTTTTTTGTAACCGGTATTATAACAACAAAACAATCAAAATAAAGGAGTTTATTATATTGTGTGTATCTCCAATAATTCATTGAGAAAAAAAAACCAAAAAAAACCATAGCATGAAGAAATAAGGCACTAAACTAAATAAAAACAAAGTTTTAGGGTTTGTTTGTTTTTTTAATGTCAAATGTTTATTTTATTATTAAGAGTAAAGATCACAGTAATTTTCAATTATTTAAAAAAATTTTAACCCTTTCTAACACATACAAAATTTCAGGGAAAAAAAACCCAAAAAAACAAGCTTTTTTTTGTCAGCAGGTAAACAAATTGTTACCAGAGTTTACTATGGATAACGTAATATTATGAAACTCATTTTTTTCCGATGAAAAACACATTAATTTGAAAATTCTTGCAAAGATCAAATAATTGTCAAATTTTAACTAAACTTTCAGGACATATACAAATGAATTAAATTATTTTTAAAATCATTATTTTTATAAAATCTTGGTAAAAAAAAAAAAAAAAATTTTTTTTTTTTTTTTTTTTAAAATCTGTTACACTCAATGTAAATTCATGAAATTTGTAGAAATTAAATTTTTTATTGCAAATTTATTTTAATAGTTTAGCACAGGACTCCTTGGGGAATGTAAATGATCTATTTTTCTTTTCTTTTTTTTTTTCCCCATTCAGTTGGCCATTTTTCTGAAAACCTGCTATGAATAGCACAATAAAAAAAAAAAATGCAATAAAACTTTATTATTATTTAATTAGATATGCTTTTAATATATGACATTATAGTCCGAAGAAAAATTATTTTTCGATGAATAATGAATTTTTATAAGAATTGTTTTCATTTTTTTTATTATAATAATTTATAAAGTTTCAAAAATATTTTTAAAATTCTTCAGAGCCTTGTTACTAAGTTATTAAGTGAAGATTACATTTACTAATCGAAAATTGAAAAGCTTAATACAAATCTTTGAGTTTTAAGATTTAAATAATTTTGAATTTTTGTTGTGTGTATATGAAGTTTTTTTGTTTTTTTTAAATATGGTATTTTTTGTGTTACATTAAAAGCTCATGCGTTTCATAGTTTCTTCTCCTGACAAGAAAAAAATTTTAACGATTATGTCAATCATACTTAGCTGTTATCAATCATTTAACATGTCATCTGGCTGTCAGCAGTCACTTCAAAGGTTACAAAGATCAGAGCTCCTTGATTAAGAAATACTTTTATTCTAAGTTTCATGCTATAAACAAGTAATACTTCAGTGACTCAGATTAATTTAACTTTAAATTTTCTAATTTTCCAAAAATAACGTGTCACAGATGTATATTTTATTTTTGTAAGAATTTTTAAAACTGAGAATTAACTGAGACTCCAATGAATATAATTTCTATTTGAAAGCTAAAATGAAAGCTAAAATGAAAGCTAAAATGAAAGCTAAAATGAAAGCTAAAATGAAAGCTAAAATGAAAGCTAAAATGAAAGCTAAAATGAAAGCTTTATTTTTAGAAATGTAATTTAAAACTTAGGTATCAAAAATGAGTGGAGGTACCTAAATATTGATATTATTTCTGTTTACAAAATTATTTAAAAATTAAAATTCTAGAAAATTAAAATCATTGTTTTATAAAAATTTATAAGATTGAAACATTCTAAACTAAAATCAAACAGGTTGAAACACAATGACAAACTAAAACATTCTTCCCCTTGCTTTGTTTCCTACAAAGTCGAATAAATATGAGTCTTATCTTGATATCATTTCAGTTTAAGAAACTATTTAAAAGTTATAAATTCTAGAAAATTAAAATCATTACTCTATAAAAGCTTAAGGGTCCCTAGGCTGCAGCCTCTACTAGACTAAAGGATAATCTGGCCCTGGCTGTGAGAAATTCAGATTGACTGATAGATGGTCAATAGGTATTAGCTTTAAGATCAGTCAGTTAAGTTCAGTCAGTTAACTAACATGCTTGGGTGATCATATCATGAAAGAAACATGACTGACTGGGCAAATGATTTTCCCAACAACAGGTTGCAATTACTTTCTGCGATAGACTGGTTGCCAACCAAGGTTATAAAACCCAATCTGTTCTGTTATTTAACCCATAGCTGAGAAAGAAGAAACAGATTAATACTTTTCTCAAGGGTATTTGTGTGTAAGTGAATGCAGCAAATTCAACTGAAATTCAAACTTGGCTCTCTGATTTCTCATTCCAAGCGAATATTTACTGTACTATGACGTACATGATTTAAGATACACCATTGTATTCACAATTTTCACTCAGTGTTGAGCAACTTTTCCCAAGTATGGGTTATCACTTAAAAATAACAGCAGAACAGTGTAAACTTTATATATTTGTGTAGAAGAGATCAAATCAAGTAGACTTACCGGTCCAATGCTCTAAAATTAAGTATGACATGACGATCGAGTGAACGTTTGTGTCGCTCATGACGCTTGTGCAGTTCATGGTGATCATAATGGACTTCATCAAAGTGTTGTATATAATCATCTAAAATTCTTCTTTCTGTAATAAAACATAAAAAGATGTTAAAAAAATGTTATGCAGATAAGTCGTGTGGGGAAAGGGGGATAAAATTTTGATTTTTCTACGAGTAAAACAGCCTCTCCCTTAATATTTCATACTTTCACATACATTTCACACACTGAATGTAATAACTATTATGGGACAAAGATAATACTTTCTTGTTTAGATTTTAGCTTGTTTCACAATCTGTAGATTGTCTATGTACTTTAATGAATTTAAAAAGAGCATAAAAATTACTTAGACTGCAAAGGGCTTTCCCACTTTTTCTGACATTAGACATTCTTTTGCCCCCCTTTGCACTGCCATTTTTCTTATTCCTGTTTTCTTCATTTTTTTTCCTTTCTCTTTTTCCTGCACTTCTTTCCAAGTCTGCCTCATAAGTTGTTATATTTGCAAACTCATTGCATACAATGAATGTGACAGACAGACAGACAAAAAAGAAAAAGGAGAAAAAAGTAATTCCCACCATAATCCCTACAACAACCTTTTACTTTAACATTGCATGGTTCTTATTTTCTCCCTGACTTGTACAGAAGCTCTTTCCAGAATCTGTCAAAGAGATGCATTCTTGGGCAGAAGAACAAATTGAAAATCTAACTCCAAACACAAGAGTCAGAAATAAATATATATGTATAATCTTCAAATCCAAATATATAAAAATATAGATATTAAAATGTGTGTGCATACACATTATGCAATAAGTCAACAAAAAGCAAAAAAAAAAAAAAAAAAAAAAAAATTTGCAAACCACTTTTAACACCTTTGATTAGTTACACTACCTTCTTCATAATCTGTAGAATTTTTTTGTCAATGAACTTAATCCATTTCATAAATTGCACTTTATAAAGAAATTTCAGATTAAAATTAAGTCACTAACTTCAAGCTACAAACTTACTGATCCTCTTTCATAATTAATATTGTCTACGAGTAAACACTTTTTTTTTGTCCAACAACTCATTATATTTACATTGTTCAAACTTTTGTCCTCGTCTTTGTTGTCATTTTTATGACGTTTCAGCTGTTCTATGCACCCTTATGGGGTGAAGTTGAACTAATAGAGAACGCCACTGGAAATTATGTAAGCTTAAGGAATCAGAAAATATTCTAGGCAACAAAAAACTCTTAAAGTGACCAAGCATAGAAATTAAATATGGAAACGAGTAATATGGAGTGCTAGAGAAAATCATTAGCATCAAAATGGCTGCAATATGAGCTTTGATAAAAAAACACTAGAGAAAATCATTAACATCAAAAATTGCAATATGAACTCTGGTTAAAAATTGTTACTGAAACATTAGATTTATAAGTCCTAGAAATTCACTGTTGTCATCAACGAACGTGGCCCTGTGGATATAGATGTTGGTTAGTTCCAGTAACTTGATCCAAAGAGTTGTGAGTTCAATTCCAGGCTACAGCAGTGGTGAACAAATAACTTGGAGAGTTAGGTTAAAGGGATATAACTTATGACTACCAGAAGTGGCTTTGCATCAGGAATGAGAATGATATACTCCAGTAATCTTAATAAAGGGTTCAGTTCGAAATTCCTAGCAGAAGAAGGCCAGAGTGTACAATGGCTGAAACATTGTAAATATGACAAAAAAGATGAGCACAAAAGTCAAAATAATGTAAATAGTGTAAATACTACCTCATCTCAGAATAGTAGACAAATAACTCATTATGATCATTGAAAATCTTAAAACACATTCCTATCAATTTCCTCTTTTGCTTAGAGATGGCAGCTACAGGAAAACAATTCCAAATTTTGAAATTTACCCAGACTGAATTTCTTTCACTAGACTTAAATCAGCATTTTTATTTTCTTTCTCTCACTCCAAAAGCTTTTATAAATTTCTTCACCACAGACACCCATTGATGTTTCTTTTTCTTTATGATCACAACTTCTGCTTTCATTAGATCAAAATATGAAGCATGGTTTTTAGTAATGTATTTAAATCAATTAATGGATATTTTTTTTTTAATTTCAACATTATTTCTTATGACTAGCAATGTTATTTTAGCAAGCACATGTGTTCAAGTAGACATCTTTGTGTTTTTCTGTAAACAATGAAATGAATGTCTAGCAACCTAGAGATCAAAAATCTTACTAGAGATTGATTGTGACAGAGAGGAGCAGAGAAAGCTGTCAGCATTTTCATTGGCTAAAAGGAAGAGCCGGCTCAGTTAGTCTGTCATAACAGAAGACAGAAACAAATAGCAAAGATGTCTTAAGTGTCAATTACCTATGCTCAGATCATGCTAAGTGAATCCATAAATATTCAAATTGAAAATAAAATTCCTGTTTCCTGTTCTTACAATGGCCATATTTCACCTTCCATCTCACCTTCAGTTTCTTTGTTGAATATATTAGGGCCTTTCCTAGTTTTTATCCACACTAATGCAAATGGAGATTGAACTGTGATATGTGGCAGAAACTGTCCAGTTGGTGAGAAACTGACCACCCACACTGCTCAACACCTTCCATTGGGCATATATTTATATATTATGGCAACCATTATGAAAGCAACTAAGAAATTAAATTACCTTCTAAGATGACAAAGAAAATGCAGTCCTGATGTTTTGACAAGAGAGAAAAAGAAAAAAAAAAATCAATAAAAGGGGAAAAAAATAGTTTTCATGTTCAGATCATCAAATATGTGAGAGAGAAAGAGAGATAGAATGAGAATCATTTGACTGAAACTTTAAAAAAATAGAAACAAGGAGAACAGTCACTGAAAATAATCAGAATAAAAGGTCTTTGAGTAATGGCAGACGGGATGGGGAGGGAGAAGAAAACAGTATTGAAGTTCAAATGTGATTTCATGAGACATGAAACATAATTCTGTTTTAGCTAAAGCCACATGCAGTAATTGGAAAACCAATGAAAAATGTATCCCATTGCAAAAACAGCAATTTTATTACATTTGTCATAGTTAGAAAAAAATAATAATTTATATTAATAGATGAAAAATACAAATGCTGTATTTCCTGCCATATAAAATGCTCTTTACTTTAAAAAAAAAAAAAAAAAAAAAAAAAAAACCTTCCAGAAATCACTTTGCATCTTCATTACCTGATGATTGAGTTTGGGAACTCCCTTTTTCGTACACAAGACCTTTGATTCCCAAATTAAACATATGGTGGTTTTCTAAGTAGCATGGATGTGGCACAAAGCCAAAAGTATGGGGTGTCCAATGAGGATCGAACGCACTATTCAGTTATAATTGATTTGTGAGACATGCTTGCTGATCATTATACCACATTTAAGTGTCTCCAAAACTAAATGCACGATTATGATTAAACTACAATTGCCAATTAAAATACCAACAAAATATGAAAACATAAATTGAAAAAAAAAAAAAAAAAAAAAAAAAAAAAAAAAAAAAAAAATAAGATAAATAATAATAATAATAATAATAATAATAAAAAAAAAACAAAAAAAACCTTCATTTTATACCCTGATGTTTGGAATTAGACACTAGACTAACATGTAATTTATCCCCCCACCCATACATGCATTCCTTACTGACCTCCAAATTAAATCTATATGATTATAAATTATTAAATTATATTTGCAAATTAAAATAATGATAAAATATAATATAATAAAAATAATTCTCAAAAAAAAAAAAAAAAAAAAAAAAAAAATCACCCTTCATTTTTTGTTCCTTGATGTTTGGGTATGGGAATAACACCTTCAAAATTTTAGTATCAACATTAGCCTAATTTTATTTTTAAATTTTAATAATTTCACTCCAAACAAGGTGATAGTGCCACTAAGATGCAAAGGGTGAAACCAATGCTGGGGAAATGCAATCCTAAACAGGAAATGAGGTATAAACATCTACTCTTGTTCAAAATTAAATCTATATGATTATGTTTCGATTATGACTACAGATTCAAATAATGATAAATATATATGTATGGATGAATCATAAGTCGATTATTATCATGTTTTTTTTTATAAATATTTCTTGACAAATTTGTTCAATAGTGGAAATTTAGCTTTGTATAAGTTTGTTTTTTGTGAAATTTGAACAGAATTAACAATACATTTTTTATCGCAACAAAGAATTATAATGAAAAGTCCAGTACACGTAATTTAGACATAGACAAAGAAAAATTAAAGCCAAACTGTAACTACTACATATTATATATACATTGAATTTATACATATAAGGACGGGGAGCAGGCATATATGCTAATGAATATTAGTAAAGCAATAAGACTAGGTCATAACTTCTACTAGATAATAAGTCAATACAAAACTATGTGGAAAGCTTTACAATTGTTAACTCGACAGACAAGAACAATCCAATAGGAAATCAATTAAGGCAATGAAGTAAAATAATGGTGGTCAAGGTTACACCGATTATCTCCCTTATGTCAATCCACACATTAATAACTATTACACTTAGCAGACATTATTAGCCTGTGTGTGTACGTACATACCGCTTAAAAAAAAAAAAAAAAGTCTGAGTTGTAAATTTCAAAATTCAGATTTCTGTTAAAACAATTGATAAATCCCAATACACCCCCCCCCCCGCAAAAAAATCTATGAAAAAAAGTAAAGTAAAAACTTAAGAAAAAAAATTTACTTGCTACTCTGAAAGAATGGTGAATAAAAATTTCATTTATGAAGTTGCAGGAAAATTTCAACAAAATTTAACATTCTTCACTTGACACTGATATTACTGTATACACTTGACTCCCCCAGCAATGTTTATTTACAAGATTATAAAAATATGTGAAATGTAATATTTATTATTTACCGTTTTATAAAAGAAATTAATTTGAAAATTAGAGGTGGTTGGGTATTTATTTCTTTAAATCGATAAAATTACTTTCAGTCGAAAAGATTTTTTTAAGCTCATTTCAGTAAAAATCAAATAAGCTTTTTTAATTAAATGAACCTAAATTTAGTAATGTCAACTTCAAATCCTAACCTCTCATACAAAAAAATATATATACTTGTATGTAATGAGGTTAGATTAAATATCTGTATATATTATACTTCTTTGTACTCTGACCTCTCAGGATGTTGACAATCACGGCTCTCCACAATTTCCTGCCTGTTGTAGCTCTTACTAAATTCTCTTTTTGCTCTCTTTCCTAAACCATTTCCTGCTATTCATTTACACAAGCTCAACGTCAACTGCTGTCTTTTATCCCCTTGATCCCCATCTTACCCCCCCCCCACCTGTCCCCTGTATATTGTTCTGCTTTCTTTTTGTTGTTCTCTCTTGTAACCACCTGCACACTAGTAGCAGTACTGCCTTGCTTGGAGTGAATCGATTATATATATATATATATATATATATATATATATATATATATATTATCCTAAGTCTATGGCATGGCGTTATACAATCATCAGGTGCATATTTCAAACTGACAGTTAAATTTTAATTTTAATTAACTCAACGTTCATGAGAATGAAATCTTATAAAGTTACTGCTTTTTTAATAACAAGATTAAAAATTTAAATATTCTAAGGTTACATGTTGATAAAAATTGAAGATTTAAACAAACTTCCACAAGAGCAATAAATTTCATTTTCCATTTTATTGCTCTTGTGGAACTTTGTTTATACCTCTCTTATATTTTGATTAATTTTTGAGTAAAATTTTGTTTTTAAATCAGTTCCAACAATATATATATATATATATATATATATATATATATACACACACACACTAGCAGTACAGCCCGGTATTGCTTGGGTGTAATGAAAGTTTTAAAACTAATCCATGGTCCTGGAGCTCAGACTCTCTGGACGTTGGCACGAAAGACTAAAAAGCAATAGTTGTTTCCAGCTAAAGCGAAACTGTAGACTGAAAGAAAAATAAATGGATGTAAGCCAAATTCCCTGGTATCGATATCAAATAAGTTTTTTTTTTTTTGTCGTAAACTGAATTTTGAAGGCTAAATAAGTCCTCTGAGTAAATGGTATCATGGCTGAGACTAAGAACTACAATTATACCTACTTAGAGCCAAACCCGAAGCAAAAACTAAAATAAAAGGGCTGAAAAAAATACAGACATTCAGGCAGATAAACAGAAACACACAAACATCTTGCCTTTTATATATAATCAATTTTCTGCACTATTGTAAGAACTGCAACCTTGAAACTTCTGAATATCGTTTCTTATGTCTTTGTCTATGAGTGTATCAAATTTGATTAAAATTTGACCACTCCTTCTATAACCTGATTTTTTTTCGATTTTCAATATTTATTGGGGGTACCTTGACACAAAACCTAGCTAAGAACACTCGCAGACGCTTATAGTACAACTGTGTAAATTTTCAAGAAAATCAGTTCAGCTGTTTTGGAGTCTATAGGTAATGGACACACACAGATACACACAAAGTTCCATTTATAAATAAGTTTAGATATATATTTACACCGATAAGAGTTTCTAGCATAAAATGGTCAAAGGTTCTTCAAGATTCTAATATTTTTACCTATACTATGTAATCAAAAATGTGTTTTTTTTGTTTTTTTTAATTACCAGCATAATTTTGTATTTGTAATAATAGTTAAGGCTAGACACAGAAAAACATTTCACATAAGGTAATATTGTAATTAAATAAAATTTGAGAGGAAAGGAAAAGAAAAAACAGGGGAAAAAAGAAAAAAAGAAAAAAAAAAACAAAGAAATCGGTGAAAATTGAAACAACGAAAGTAAATTTCTGGCTTACTGCTTTGTAATCAGCCAATATTATTTGGATTTCAATTGTCATACCATTTGATAGTTTCATAAAATGCATGTAGATGAAAGAAATATCAGGAAAGAGAAAATCAATATCTATTAAAGCAGGGGTGGGAAACAAATTAATTAAAGCATGTCTATGTATTGCATTTTATATTTGTTACATAAAACGGTTTTCTTCTGTGATAAAGTGTGACTGACCGGAATAATCAAGAAGATCAAGTATTTTCATTACAATTGCATACACTTATGAAAACCAACAACATGAATTCATTTATTTTATTTTTTTTAAGCATTTTAGAGGCAAATATAACTGGCATAAAAATTTTCTTCTCTGTTCTATGACTCTTCAAAGATATTGACAATCATGGCTCTCCACAATTTCTTATCCTTTGTAGCTCTAAGTAAATTCTGCCTTTTTGCTATCTCTCCTTAACTCTGTTCTGCCATCTATTTACACAAGTTCACTTTTTTCATCTATGTGACATCTTTCAGAACGTTTGCGATCATGGCTCTCCACAATTTCCTATCCTTTATAGCTCTTAACAGGTGTTGTCTTTTTGCTATTTCTCCTCAATAATGTTCTTCCATCTATTTACACAAGCTTGTTAACTAGATTATACACTGTTTTTCTGCCATTTTCGCCTTCAATATATCGTGTGAATGTCAAATTTTCCAAATCATCTTCCCTGATGATGGGCCTTAGAGATGTTAAGTATTTTTTTTTTTTTCATTTACTCTAAATCTTCATCATTGCCTACATGTTTGGTCCATGGTATTCTTAACATTATTCTGTAGAACCAGATTTCTGTGGTTTCAAGTCATTTCTTCACTGACATTAAAGAGGATTAGTATTATATAACAGTTCAGTAGGCTTTTTAGTTCTGATTTTCCTGTTTCTGAATATTTTGCTTAGTTTTTAAAAGTTGTCTTTTGCTATCCCACTGCATCTTCAGATGCAATATGTAGGCCATAATCAATTAATTACAGAAAGAGCAGTTGTAGGTGCCAAAAATAGAGGAGTCAAAGTTAGGGGTTTTGTGTTCTGATTCCACAGCCTTGGGTTTTTATGTATGTACTGTTTCTGTTTCCATTTTCCTTAAAGCTTCTGTTGTTCACATATTCAGTTCATAGTATTCTCAGCATCCTTCTGTAGAACCACATTTTTGTTGTCTCAAATCTAGTCTTCATTCATGATGAGATTGTCCAGCATTTACTATCATAGAGGAGGACTGATATTGCATAACAGCTCAGTACTCTTTTCTTTGATTCTGACAAAAGCGGATAAGAAAAATAAGGCATGAATGAATGCATTTCTCATCTAAAAGGTGTAAAGAGAGTTGCACCTAACACAAGTGCATCATGCTGCATCGTAATAATGGCACTAGTCCCCCACCTCTTCTAAAATCAACCATCTGCTATATGGTACTATTAACAATGGATGGTGTAAAAACTTTTTAAAATATATTCTTAGTAAATAAATGGTAAAAAAATTGATAGTCTCAGCCTGTATTGCTGAATGAAACTTCTCTTCATTCAGTTTCTTTAAAGTCTCTCTCTCTCTTCAAATCCCCACCCACAGCAAGATGAGGGAGGGTATTTTTTTTTTCAAGTTATTAGTTACATTTTTATACAATATGTTTAAATTAGTGCAGTTATTTGGCGATACATAAACACAAGAGCAAGTGAAGAGACAGAAACTATTGTCACCTCAATATATTGATTTCAGATTAAATTTTCTTAGATCTACCATTCTCTCTCAGTGGATGTGTATATTTATGTGTAATCACAAACACACACATTGTGTGTGTGTGTGTGTGTGTGTGTGTGTATATATATATATATATATATATAAAAAGAATATTTATTTTGAGTAACTTTACAGTTTTCACTGTTCTATGTTTTTCAAAAGTTAAATTTAGGTGGCTAGATGAGTGGCCGTGCCATGATGAGTTTCACGTCTATATATTTTTACCAGTGTGGGACACATAGAAAAAAAAAAAAAACACCTTAAAAGTTAATAGAAAACATTTGGATAAATCCTTAATAAATGTGGTCTGCAGGCTTCAGAAAAAATAGTCCCCTCTCCTGTCCAATTGGAAAGAAAGTCAAGTGGATGTTGGGAGGAGAAGAGAGACAGGAGAGGCAGTTATATTTTAAGGAATGAAGTGTTTCATTTAAACTGGAAAAGATGAAAGATCCCAGTGCTTAAAGACTGCAGGGAGAAAAGGTATCAGAAGGGAGACTCTCCTAGGATGCAAAACGTGGGAGCCGAGAGACAAAATAAAAAGGGCTTTGGTGCATTGCACAAGGAGTCAAAAGGCATACAAGGTGATGAGGCATTATTTGGGTGATGCAGACATTTGAAACCCCTGTGTAGTTGGCAACCACTTTACAATCTAAGACTAAACAGAGCAAAGCAGGGAAATCGACTGTCTTCCATTGCCGATTTGAAAGCGGAAGTCTATTGATTCAGCAGCAAATGAAAGAACCTCGGCTGCCCTCTGCTACTGGTTGTGTAGGATAACTAAAAGATGTAAGGTGAACCCTTTCATCATAGGGTGTGGTTGGGAGGAGTCTCCGATTTACAAAAGACAGAGCTTCTTGACTGTCAGTGTAACTCACCAGACTGGGGTAAGGCACTTCACCAACACAAACAGCTAAAAACATTCAGATCTAAAGAAAAAATTATTTAAAGCCAGACAAATGGAAATGAAAAGTAAACAAACTAATTAGGACACAGACGTTAGATCTAAAAGTTTTCTTAAAGACTAACAAAAATTATTTGTTAAGGACCTTTTGGCAAAGTTTAATCTTTGGGCCTGCTAAAAAAATAGCGTATCAGATGATGATTTTTCTCTTGAAACTCATTTTGTAGTACCTTTAATCATTCAGAAATGTTTGTTTTAAAAAGCAAGGATTAGAATTTTCATAAATCCAAATATAAAAATGGATTTATACATTTTTTTGTTGTCTAAAATTTACAACAGAAATATTGTACACTATTAGATTATTTATTTATAAGATTCTAAAAAATGTCAGCCAACTAATGCAATACAATTAGTATCATTTACCAATTTATAAAGAAACTAGCAGTATAGTGTGGTGTTGCTCGGGTGTAATGAAAGCTTTAAAACTAATCCATGATCCTGGAGCTCAGACTCTTTGGACGTTGGCACGAAAGACTAAAAAGCAATAGTTATTTCCAGTTAAAGCGAAACCGTAGACTGAAAGAAAAATGAATGGATATAAGTCAAATTTTGATTTCCTGGTATCAATATAAAGTTATCTGCACTATTGTAAGAACTGCAACCTTGAAACTTTTGAATATCGTTTCTTATGTCTTTGTCTATGAGTGTATCAAATTTGATTAAAATTGGACCACTCCTTCTATAACCCGATTTTTTATTATCGATTTTCAATATTTATCGGGGGTACCTCGACACAAAACCTAGCTAAGAATACTCGCAGATGCTTATAGTACAACTGTGTACATTTTCAAGAAAATCTGTTCAGCCGTTTCGGAGTCTATAGGTAACAGACAGACACATACAGACAAAGTTCCATTTATAAATAAGTTTAGATAAGTATGAAAACAATTTTTTCATTCATAAATTTATAAAAATTGACTAAATCACAAAAATATGTGAATGGACTAATGAAATCTATTATTCACCATTTTATAAAATTCAAATCAATTGGCAAAAGATTTGATGTTTTGCCAACCATTCCAAAGAACCAAATTCATTAAAAGTTTTGTTTCATGTTTATATGTTTCAAGACTTTTCAAATTTATTTCTTTATGAAATGATGAATAATAAATCTTTATAAAACGATAAACAATAAATATTACATTATACCTTGTTCACATAAACTTATAAATAAATATTGCTGAGGGAATCTTCTAGCATAAAATAACAGTGGCATCAACAGAATATCTTTCCTTTTGATATACAATTTTTTTTTTTTTTTGTGGGCACTAAGGTTAAGCAGCTGGGTTTTGTTTTTATAACTTTTCCTCTTTTCTGACCAGTTGTTTAATATTAATTAGGATTGAGGCTATAAATATTCTGGTCCAAATTCTGAGGTTTTTCAGCTTTCTTAAGCTATTGCCAAAGAAATATTACATTTAATTAATGATGCATTTGGAATCAAAATTTATTTAATTTACTCCAATTACACACTAGTTTCAAATATGATGCCCGCATGTGTTAATTAAAAAGAAGAAAAAAAACATATCTAATATAGTTGTTCATAAATTGAATAAAATTTTATTAATGTTAAGTTGTTTATCTTTCATGGTTAAGAGAATGTTTGTTTTTTAAAATTTACATATTTTTGTATTATTTACATATTTGTTTGATTTCTTTTTTTTCTTTGCATTGATGTATGACTTTATAAAGATATCTGATAAATGGCAAGTTATTTTATGAGAATATGTAGTAAAGTTGTAATAAATGTATAAGATCTGAATTTATGTTACTATACAAGAAACATTATTAAAATTGACAAGAAAATTTATAAATAACATTAATTGAAGCTTTGATATGATATTATTATTACTCATAATATTAGGCCTTGATCTATTTTTTATAGTAAATAGCAAATTTAATTTCTTTGTCTTTGATGGATAATAAATTTGTTTTTATAACATGTATGTATTAAGTTTCTTATAATCTCTCTAATTTGTAACTATTATATAATTACACTATTTATATTCAGATTATTGTCTTCCTGTTTTTTTTTTGTTGCTGTTATTCCAACATTTTGGTTGTTGGGCTCTCTGGTATTCCTTAGGTGAATATCAATCTGGGTTACCCAGATTGATATCTATGAGACAATGGCCTAGTGCCTTGGTTTGTGAATTTAGTGACAATGGTTATGAGTTCAATCCCTGTGTTGAGCAGTGTGCATTTGCACTCAGCGGAAATGGCTGTGCAATAACTGAACAGTACTAAATAAAAATAAGAACTAGACTATGTTCCTAGATATGAGCAGTGGAATGAGAACAGTCTATCCCGGTAGATTAAATGAAGGGTTCAGTTCAGAATTAGTGGAGAGACACTGGATAAAAATACTGATTCTCTAAATGAATAACATCTCAATGACCTGACCACATGCACAATATTACCTTCCATCCGTAGAGCCCAGCTTTTGGAGTTATTTGTAGAGATTTATTCTTATCAATCCAGAACTTGTGTATTGAACATTGTCGTATTCAACCCACATTTCATCATCTGTTATATATTTAAGGAACAAGATGATACAGTCAGCATTACAATTGTTTTAGAGAAAAACGGAAATTATTTATGATCTGATCAAATACATCAACCCCCCCACCCCACAATGTTTAGTTTTAAGATGATTAAATGCAATATGCAAGATTATGGATAAATTCTCACTTGTTAGGAAGTAAGGAACACATACAATCAGTGTGTCCCTAATGAGGTTCGATGGCTCACTCACACACACAGAGGCAGGGGTCAAATTTTATTCATACTCTTGGCAATAAGATAAGTCTTTGGCTATTCTCATCTTGTATAATCAAGAATTTCGTCTTTTATCATAGATGAGACAAGCCAAGCGCAGATTTTTGCAATTGTGTTCAACTGCAATAACCAAGAAATGAAACAAGTTGCGCATAAAGAGACGCTTGGTTTTCAATCAATAAAAACATTGTGGACATAGACTGCATTGGTGTGTGACTTTCTATTCATTATCACTAGGATTCAACAAGATGACAGAGAAATCGTTTTCTTAGTCAGCCCATTCAACATCTATTATCTGTGCCAAAAACTAGAATTTGCTTTTTTCAATAAACCTACTAAAGTAGCACACACAAATAACTACTTGCTGTTTGTGTGTGTGTGTTTGTGTGTGTGTGTGAGAGAGAGAGAGAGAGAGAGCGTGTATATATATAAATATATAGTCATCCACAGACAGATCTGTTTCGCTGTATCACAGCTCATCAGTACGGTCAGACTCCAATTGCTTTTTAACCCAGGATTGAAACCGAATCAGTTGGCGATTCTACCTCTGGGCTATGGACAATTTTCAATAACTGATTTTACCATTTACCCTTTTCTTTTGTTAAGAACACTCACATAACAGCGGTTTTTTTTTTTTAAATGTTCATGTGGCAGGAAATTTTTGAACACACAATTTTTAAAATTACAAAAAATAACGTTTTTATCCATGGTTGTATGAACCTAATAGGTACTTTTTTTAGTACGGTTACACTTAGTAATAAATTATATATATATATATATATAAAACTAAAGTGCTATAAAAAAATATTTTTTTATTAGCTCATAATTTATAAGAACCTTTAAGGAAAATCCTGATTAAAAACACAAGAATTCAATATAAATCACTCATAATATCAAAACATCTCAAGATATCAAACATTTCTCTCCTACCATCAACCTTACATTATTTCATAGTGGAAATGGAGTACTGAAAGGTTTTAAAATAGAAAGATGCTCACGTGTTTGTAGTTGAGCATGGCTTGTGAGAGTTTGGAATGAATGCATCTTTTCCAAAACAACAGAAAGTAAATTACTACATTACAGTCAAAACATGAGGAAAAAATAACCTTACTAGATATATAAACAGCCTTGGAAAGAATTGGTCAAAAACACTTGGTACAATAACAATTATGGAGAATTTATATTCTTTAATCTCCAACAAAAATGAAAAATGTTAGGATACTGAAAAATATTGATTAGATTTTCTTCGTTGGCTGCATTCAATGAAAAATATTTCAAAAGAAAGGTTGCTGCTGAAGTGTATATACATATATATATATATATATATATATATATAATCATCCGCAGACAGATCTGTTTTGCTGTATCACAGCTCATCAGTCTGGTTAGACTCCGATTGCTTTTTACCCAGTATTGAAACCCCAACCAAAGTGATTGTCATCCACAGACAGATCTGTTTTGCTGTCATATATATATATATATATATATATATATATATATAATTATTTATTCCAACAAGAAAAGTGTATATTTGGAAAAAAAAGAGAAAAATGCAAACGTTTTTGATTATGTGGATTTTTTTTCTTTATTTTTCTACACATATTTCAGGACTTGTGACTCTTCAGACTATATAAAATACTTATAAAATTCTTTTTTAAAGGAATGATTGTTTTACTCCAAAGTTAAGCCTAGTAGTAGTCATCCTGGCATATATATGCCTCAATATTATTGTTATGGATACAATTCTATCTATAATGGTTTTGGATGTGGTTGTAATTTTTTTTAATATTTTTAAGATTGGGTAAATTGTTTTGGATGGTAGATATTATGGAGTTCGTATTAGCTGTCTTTTTTACCAAGTTGTTTGTTTTTGCCATTATTATTTTCTTTTTTATACTTATTTACTAAAAACACATTGAGCAAAAACAAAAATAAAATTACCTCAACCTGCATATAAGACACTAAAAATGTGCTAATTAATCCTTAATAAATGTTTTTTCACCTTATATATATATTCACCCCAAGCAAGGCAATAATGCCACTGCAACCAAGCAACTATTGGGAGTAAAAGAGAAGGAAAAGACTTTGGAAGGAACTGGAAATTCATCTTAACTTAGGAACAAGGGATAAACCTCTTCTGCTGATAAAAATTTTGTTTACCAATCAGCTTCTCTTTTCGCAGTATTTTGGCTTGTTCCTTTTTAGAATTTCTATAAAGTGGTCTTTTCTTTTCAGATACATGGATGATTCCCTATTAATATATCCCCCAAGTAGGCATCTATGCAGATGACACCAACATTTACTCCCGTCTCAATAGGAAATCTGCCCAGCCTGACAGCGTAAACGTGACTGCTGCTCTTGAAAAGGACTTCCAATCAGTGGTTAACTGGGGTAGGAAATGGCTTGTAAATTTTAATGAACTCCAAAAATAAACTGTTCTCCTTTGACCACCATAGAGAAACTTTCTTGCCAATGCTGATGCAAGTCTCTTTGAGAGCAACCCACCGCGCCTCCTTGGCCTCACTCTCTCAGTCGACCTCAAGTGGAACAACTACATTGAATCTATAGCTGCATCTACTACTAGGAAGGGTGGATCTGTGTCGGGCCAGAAACTTTTTCTTGCCAAAATCCATCTTGCATATTTATAAATCTACCATTCGTCCACGCACTGACTACTGTTGCCATATTTAGTCAGGTAGTCCTGCTATACATCTTGAGGTTCTGGACAAAAATCCAAAGAAGGATATGCAATCTAATCAATTTTCCCTTCTAAATAGCAAATTATAAATAAATGCATATATACATACATATCTGTGAGGAGATTGTGCAGCATTCACTGTCATAAAAGAGGACATCTAAACTTATTTATAAATGGAACTTTGTGTGTGTGTGTGTGTGTGTGTGTGTGTGTGTGTGTGTGTGTATCAGTTACCTATAGACTCCAAAATATCGAAAATCGGGTTATAGAAGGAGTGGTCCGATTTTAATCAAATTTGATACACTCATAGACAGAGACATAAGAAACGATATTTAGAAGTTTCAAGGTTGCAGTTCTTACAATGGTGCAGAAAATCGATTTTTATATATATATATATATATATATATATATAAAAGGCAAAATGTTTGTGTGTGTGTGTGTGTTTATCTGCCTGTATGTATTTTTTCAGCTCTTTCATTTTAGTTTTTGCTTCGGGTTTGGCTCTAAGTAGGTATAATTGTAGTTCTTAGTCTCAGCCATGATACCATTTACTCAGAGGACTTATTTAACCTTCAAAATTCAGTTTATGACAAAAAAACTTTTTTGATATCGATAGCAGGAAATCAAAATTTGACTTGCATTCATTCATTTTTCTTTCGGTCTACGGTTTTGCTTTAACTGGAAACAACTACTGCTTTTTAGTCTTTTGTGCCGACGTCCAAAGAGTCTGATCTCCAGGACCATGGATTAGTTTTAAAGCTTTCATTACACCCGAGCAACGCCAGGCTATACTGCTAGTAAATATATAAAACAAAATTTAACCAAGTAATAAGCAACCCATTTTCATATTAATAGGATAAAAGACATCGATAAGATGCATAAAATCAAGAAAGGACAAGCTGATAATTGAGAAAGAAACAAAATACACTTAAGATGGAAGGCATACATTGGATAACTCTTTCATGATGAAAGAGGAAGGATCTGCAATACATAGAAATGTCAAAAGACCTGAAGTATTAAAGTTGGAAGGCTTAAGTAGATTCATTTTCATAGTACTACCTAAGAAGCCAGCTGCAAATGAATGCAAACTCCATCAGACAATCAGCCTAATGAACTTATCTGAATTCTGTTGAATAAAGCGGATGGCAAAATTAGATCAGAAATAAGATGAGAACAGTGCTTTTCATTAAAGATGCTAGAGTAAATGTTTTATTTATGCTCAGAATGGAATCAAAAAGTGCAATGCAAAAAAAAAAAAAAAAAAAGAAAGAAAAAGATACCTATGGCTAACAGAAAACCATTTGATAAGATACATCACAAAGACCTATTTGAACTGATAAGTGAGCTTGATTTATTTGGGAAGGATATTAGAATGATTCAGAACTTTTACTGTGAACAAACCACCTGCATGCAGGTAAAAAATGAATTTGATAATTACCACAATAATAGATAAAGAGACATGAAAAAAGGTTGTCTTTTCACCACCTGTTCAAATTTTACTTAAGGTATTCAGATGACAAGGTGTTGATAGCAAACACAAAAGCCTACAAGAACACCTACAAAAGGAAAGTGAAAGGAAAAGACTAACAATCAACTGTAATTTCTTTTTTTTTTTTTTAATTTTTAAAAAAAATTATAATCATATTGCCCCAAGCAAGGCATTTTACTGCCACTGTTGTGCAGGGGGTTACATAGGAGAAAAGTTATGAGAAAAAGTGACAGGTTACATGGGGTGTCAGGAAGAAGGATGAGAATACTGATGAGAGTGGAGTGGACGGAGAAAGAAGCATGAGAGAGAGGATGCAAGTTAGTGAGATAGAAGATGACTATTGACTTTACATTTAAATTCTTGAAGATTGTAGCTGTCAAGGAAGCAAGTAAACGGAAGGGAATTCCACAGGTGGGAAGTGTGAGAAAAGAAGCTGCTGGAGTAGAATTTGCGTTTACAATTTATTGGTTTCACAGTAAAAGGTTGGACCTAGTTGCTAATCTTGTGGCTCGAGTAAATTCATATATAGGGGGCACCAGTAAGTTCATCGGAGCAGAAGCAGTGAAAGTCTTTGTAAAAGAGACACGGAAGCCACATTGCACCGGTGAGAAAGTGGCTGTATCTGAGCAGTTATGATTGTTAGCAAAAGTAACAAGTACTACAAAATGAAGAAAGCAAAATCAATCGCATGCAAAAATTTAAATGTCTAGGAAGTATTTTAACAGAAGACGAGAAAGGAAATCTGAAGTCACATTGGAATAGCAGAAGAAGCCTTTCAAAAACTCAGCAAAGCATTAAGAAAGAAGAAAGTTTTCTTAAAAAGAAAGAGTACTGATTTCTTATATAATACTAGCAGTATAGCCCGGCATTGCTTGGGTGTAATGAAAGCTTTAAAACTAATCCATGGTCCTGGAGATCAGACTCTTTGGACGTTGGCACGAAAGACTAAAAAGCAGTAGTTGTTTCCAGTTAAAGCAAAACCGTAGACAGAAAGAAAAATGAATGGATGTAAGTCAAATTTTGATTTCCTGGTATCAATATCAAATAAGTTTTTGTCGTAAACTGAATTTTGAAGGCTAAATAAGTCCTCTGAGTAAATGGTATACATACAGGCAGATAAACAGACAGACACACACAAACATTTTGCCTTTTATATATAATCGATTTTTTGCCTTATTGTAAGAACTGCAACCTTGAAACTTCTGAATATTGTTTCTTATGTCTTTGTCTATGGGTGTGTCAAATTTGATTAAAATCGGACCACTCCTTCAGTAACCCGATTTTTTTCGATTATTGATTTTCAATATTTATCGGGGGTACCCCGACACAAAACCTAACTAAGAACACTCGCAGATGCTTATAGTACAACTGTGTAAATTTTCAAGAAAATCGGTTCAGCCGTTTCGGAGTCTATAGGTAATGGACACACACACACAGACAAAGTTCCATTTATAAATAAGTTTAGATTACAAGGATGACATACCAAAAAGTGTGTAGCCTTGACTAAGAAACTTTTCTGGCCATTTTCTGGCCATTGTGGTGGTGGTGGTGAGTAGAATGATGTCTCACCATTTGGTCTGCAATCATAATTTACTATGCTAATATTTTATTCTCATGCACTTCTTGCTTTTAGGACTTTCTTCCAGTTTTTGGTTTCCTGTCAACTACAATTTAAAAAATTTAAATGCAACATCAATTGTCATCTTTTGTCTCTTTAAATTCTGTTCTTTTTATTGTCTTTACTCAATATCACTTTCCTAATTTTATAAAATTGAGCTGAGACTACATTACATAAAACCATAGGACACACACAAAATTATATATATATATATATAGTGTATCACGGCAGCAGATAATTTTCTTAACATATATTGTTAAATATAACAGACAATGAATGTCTTATGTTTAATCATGAGCCATTCTAAACATTGTATTTTGGCTTTATTTTCAGCTGAAATTAAAGACAAAATTTGTCCACCATTTGGATATTTTTTTAGTATGTGAACTAGCATCATAAAAAATATCCAAATGTTAGACAATTTTTATTTATTTTCACCTGAAATTAAAGCCAAAATACAATGTTTAGAATGGCTCATGATTAAACATAAGACATTCATTGTCTGTTATATTTAACAATACAGTGTAACCCTGATATAAGAGAGTTGTCGGGACCGGATAAAAGTTCTCTTCTATCCAGGTTTGGTTTATTTTATATACATTACCACAGGCTCTAATTTGGGACCAGAGAAATCTCTCTTATAACCGGGTTATATTGTATATGTTAAGAAAAAATAAAAAAATATATATATATATATATATATTTTTTGTTTGTTTTCTTGTATACTACTTGCTTGCTTACCAGACTATGAATTATGGCATTTTGTGTCCTTCATATCTTTTGACTGAACTTTCAATCATCTGATGAATATTCATGACCATTTTCAAATTCAAAAGCCTTGATAAACAAATTACATCCTTCCTCTTTTGCATAAAGATGAACAACAAAATAAATCCTTACATTTGCCCTGGTAAAGTCCCCCATTCGATGAAATGTGTCAACTAGGAATACTTTTTCTTTTTGTCTTTTCATTTATTTTGTTCCTACACAGATATACTCTTAACTGAAAATAATATATATATATATATATATATATATATATATATATACACGGTGTAGATATAAAAGAATCCAAAGGAGTATCCTGCACATAAAGTGGTAGGATAACTCTCTAGGAGATCTCACACACACACATGAGAGAGAGAGAGTAAATATGTAAAAATTAAGACAGATATGCGATTCCATGGTTAAGCAGAAGAAATAGGCCTATACTTCCACTTAACCATGAAATAACGTTTTAATTTTTTTTCACATTTTATATTATATATATATATATATATATATATATATATACACACACACACACACACACACACAACTTCAAATGTTACTATAGTGGATACTTATATTTGAAATAAATAACCAATTTTATTTTAAACAATGTCTATTACATCTATTTACATTCACTTACCCTTGGGGAAAGGCATGAATCAAATCCATCTACTTCCCCAAGCTATGAGTAACAAGCAGGCTAAAAGAAGGAAAACTCCAAATTCAAAATTGTATGTAACCCTGGCAAAGTACATACTATACAGGTAAGGAAATGTTTGCTCGTAACTTGATGATCCCAACTACGCTTAATACCTTTATTATCTCTACCATTCAAGTAATCTTGATAAAAAATACGCTTTCTGGTAAAGATTGAACTTGCATTCTCCTTTGTAGGAGAAACCAATGCTTTAACTACAGAGAAAGTCACATTTCAAGAATACTATTTTCCCTTTTTAAGGAAAGTACAAGGATGTGTGTTGTGGCGCAGTGGATATCGGCTCGGAATAAGAAATCGGAGGAACCGAGTTCGAATTCCAGTTGAATTCCTTGCATTCACTTACGCGCAAATACCCTTGGGAAAGGTATTAATCCGTCTCTTCCCTCCAGTTATGGGTTAAATAATAGGACAGATTGGGTTCTATAGCCTTGGTCGGCAACCAGTCTACCGCAGAAAGCAATGGCAACCTACTGCGGGATAATCTTCTGCCCAGTCAGTCATGTCTCTTTCGAGACATGATCGCCCAAAGCGTGTATTGCGCATGGCACTTAACTAACTGACTGACATGTCTTTGTTCAGATTATTTTTCTCTAAAGCTGTATCTGCTCAGTTTTGTCTCTAAAATGTAAAGAAGTAAACTAAATAATTAGTGGATTTATTTTCAATCTCACATTTGACGTACCCATGATAATATCTAAGGTAATAAAAATGTTGAATAAAAAATAAATCAATTCTTTACATATAGAGTTTGCAAAAATTGTAAAAACTCTTCAAGAAGGAAAAATCTTGTCTTTCATAGTTTTATCAAATTATGACAATCCAATTTACTGTAGTATGATATTTTTGACAGATGGGATTAACCAAATGGCTGTAGCATCAACAAGTCCTAAGGGATGTTGTGCATTGCAGAAAACCAACTACATTGGAATCGATTAGACAAGAAATTGAAAATGCATGTGCAGCAATCCCACTGGACAATTTGGACATTGTTCAACAAGCAGTAGTTTGTTATACTAATAGATGTTTAGAAGCTAAAGGCTACCATTCTGAGCTTCTCTTATGGCAGTAGAATCCAAAGATAATTTGTATTAATCCCATTGTGTGTGTGTGTGTGATAAAAAATATAGTTTTAAGGTATACTAAATTTATGGATTAAAGTGCTCAATATCAGAGATAAAATGTTTCATGCAATCTTTAGGCCAATAGACATGGGTAAGTGAGGTCAGGTATTTAGGGTTTATTTTGTTATCCTCACAGATATTTGGATAGGCAAGAGCTATTTTAAATTATTCTGAGGGCTATTCAATAAAAAATAAATGTGGGTCAAAATGTGTATCTGTAGCTTTTGTATAGGGTAACTTGTTACCACACACACACATACTACATATAAAAAAATTCAAGTTTTAAATCAGATGACCATTTTGACAAGTAAATTTAACACCCACCTCATCAGCGAAATCAAAACATTATGGGAAAAATGTGTGTGCATAAAAACCAAAGTAAGAGTAGTGAAAAAGAAAAAAGAAGAAAGGGGTCAGATCATTGCTATCAGAATATATTAAACCTGTCACAGGGATGATAGTAACTAAAAAAGATACAATAAAATAAATAAAAATAAGAAATAGGTCAGGTAAAATTGCAGCTTTTCAAGGAGACCTGTGTGTGTGTGTGTGTGTGTGTATATATATATATATATATATATATATATATATATATAATAATAATAATAAAACCGACTCTGTCCGTATCCTAATCTTAAAATATTACACAAGAATCTTTTAAAGACTATGAATAAACAACAGAATCTAACTCCGTTACCGTCCTCGGCTATAGAGCTTTGGACAAAGAGGGGAAAAAAAAAGAAAACTGCGTAGGACCGACAATGCATACGGTTCTTCACAGTAAAGAAAAAAACCCTCGAACGGAACGAACCACCAGGAAAGAAAAGTGCTCGATACAAAACTAACCAAAAAGTGTTAACAAAAAGGCAGTTACGCAGAGCAAAAACACACGAAAAAAATCGCAAGATCGCCAAGACCTACCGCGGTTTCGCACAACGGCTCGTCAGGGCCTGACGAGCCGTTGTGCGAAACTGATGTCTTGACGTCTTGTGTTTTTTATATATATATATATATATATATATATATGAATGAAAGAATGGCAGACTTGTAAAAACAGAAGATAATGTAGAACATTTTATCCAGTTAATGTAAGTTATTAATTAGATAAAAATAGAGCCCAATGGATATCCAGAGCATAAAATATTTTTATTTTTCAATGACCTGATATTTGATTTTTTTTTTTGAAGATCTGAAAGAGATAATGTAAGTAAATCCATACTGTCAAAATAGAAACTGATTTATAACTGTCTAAATACATGTGGAGTTTTCCCCATTATACATATAATGAATTAGGGCACTATGGCTATTGTGCGTGTATGATATACGTGCTAAAAAGTCTGCTTTCTTCCACGGAATGCTCGTAGCCCAGAGGTAGAATCACTGACTGACGCCAATTCGGTCAGGTTTCAATCCTGGGTAAAAAAGCAATCGGTGTCTAACCGTACTGATGAGCTGTGATACAGCGAAACAGATCTGTCTGCGGATGACTATATATATATATATATATATATATATATATAGTTATGACCATATCATACTGAAAAAATGTTTTTTGTAATATCACCAAAGATATGCAGTGTGTTCATGTGCTTCCTTGGTGTAACATCCATTGCAGGCAATGGCTGTAAGAAAGTATCAGTAGTTGAGACAACAGTGTTCGGGTGGGATAAAAATCTGAGTCAATCAGATTGATGCAATATTTTTCAAGGCCAAACAAATTTAATCATACACCCCAAAAAATAGATTCATATTACTGCACATCACGGCAAATGATCTAATCTGAGAAAAAAAAAAAAAAGATAGAAATTGATTACACCCTGTCACTCCAGTGGGTCTAAAACTGACTGTTGTGGTCCTGTTTAAGGGGTCACAATTATAAGGTGAAAGAGTCCTGTGTTCACTGTGAGCAGTTAAACTACAAGTGTACTGCTCTGCTTGAAGGTAGAAATGTCTGGCATTATATAAACCAGACGAATCCATATTGTCCATGGATATAGGGGTGGTAACTACCCCAGAACACTGACCGTATGATAAAAGAAAGGAAACTAAAGCAGTTGTTTCAATTAATTTGCACAAGGATGTAAAAATCCAATATTAGTTATAGATTTTTACCTATGACCCTTAATGCACACCATACTCGATATGGTACGGAGGACATTAACAGGCTATTCAGCCAGGTTACTCAGCCACTAGAGTAATCTACTACTTTTTTTTTTATTCATTCCTACTATCATTGTCTCAGTTATGGGTTAAATAGTAGGACTTAAATATGAAAATAATTATCTCAAAATAAATTATTAATCCTCAGTATTCTTACAATTCAAAAATGTTGCAGCATTAAATAACCTACAAAAGTTTGATATGCCATAAAACAAATCAATCAATGAAATCTACACTTGTTGTAGAAATTCATAGCAAATAGTACAAAACTAATAGCTTCAATCTGTTTCTGATCTTATAACAAGCCTCATCTACCCAGCAGTTTGATTGGAGTTTGAGATCTTTTGGCTATCAGCCTATTGTACAAGTGCTACTGTACTTAGAATGGAATCTTAACTACATGAAAATTTATTCCCCTCAATAAACAAAAATCTCACCTAATGAGCAAGACAAGTCTTTTGGCTGTAAATTTTGCTGAGGATCAGCTAGCAATGTATAGCATTGCTGCGGTATTTGAATAAGCAATCAATAAAAATCAGTGATGAAACAAATTTAAAGGATATTTTTTCCAGATTCCAACTTTGGCAGGCATGCCAAGTCGGGAAGTAGATGCACTTGTAAGATTTGCTTTTGTAAGAAAGGAAAATAATAATAATAAAAAAAGAACTAAAAAAAATATAGCAAGAAAACTATACAACTTAACCTTGTAAGAATCAGAAATCAATACAAACTACTCTATCCCTCTATCAAAACCTGACAATATTGTATATTGGAAGTAGCATAGGTTTATTATAAGGGAGCTCAGTAATTAAAGTCATGGACCAAAGAATGTGAGGTCATCGATTTAAACTGCTGTTAATTAGGATATTGATTAATAATTAAACCAATTGGAAGTTATATCTACATTGCGCTGAAATAGTGGTTGCTGTCTGATCACTGAAGTTAAGCAATGTTGAGCCTGGTCAGTACCTAGATGAGTGACTGTTTGAATGTACAAGTGGTATAATGGATAATGGTCTTTGATGAGAGATTGGAAAGCAGAGTTTGAATTCCATTTGGGTTCATTGATGCAAATACCCTTGGGCAGTTATGAATTGAAGGGATTCTATCTCTACAAACATACATTGGGAGAGAATGGTCTGAATCTGAGGAAAGCTTATGTCCAACAAAGGTTGTTTTATGGCATATCAACCTTGGCGGGTCATTTATTGCCAACTAAATTTGACTTATTTATTGCCGGTAATACCTTTTTCTTTCAATAATTTTATTGTTGTTTTTTTAATATAAGTTTTTTTTCTTTTTGAGTATCAAGATTTATTGGGATTTGTTTTTAAGGGCAGGGTCCCCTAGTCCTACCATATTATTTAACCGATAACTGTAGGGAAGGAATGGATTAATACCTTTCCTAAGGGTACCAGTGCTTAAGTGAATACAGGGTATTCAACTGGAATTCGAACTCGGCTCACCGATTTCTATTTCCAAGCCAATATCCACTGCATCACAATGCACATCAGTCATTAAACGCTTACAGCACCTGGTATTCTCAAGTGGTCACCTACCTAAGTACTGACCAGGCTTAACATTGCTTAACTTCGGTGATTGAGCGAGAACGTGATATGGCCGTAAGCCCCAACAAAAGAC
Organism: Ascarosepion bandense; assembly: GCA_037127315.1. Classification (NCBI taxonomy): domain Eukaryota; kingdom Metazoa; phylum Mollusca; class Cephalopoda; order Sepiida; family Sepiidae; genus Ascarosepion; species Ascarosepion bandense. The sequence goes on along the minus strand of JBBBDQ010000275.1, from coordinate 1,602,842 downwards.
CATGCCAGAAAGAAGGCAATCAAAAAGAGCAATGATTGTATCTATCTTTTTAAAATTAAATTTTTTTTTTTTAATGTGAGGTGTATTCTATATTATACATTTTTGACTAAATTTTACATTTATCTTAATTTTTAGATTGCTTGGTCGTTTTTGTTTAGTGGCATATGACCACTATAGGTGTTTAATGCCAAAATCTAAATATTTTTTGTACACAATTTCATTTTTTGATATAATAATGATTTAGTGATACAAGTGTTAATAATTACTTAATTTTGGTGATCATGGTTTGATGTGATGTGGCCGTAAGCCTAAAGTTTCAGATACTTTTATAACTTCAGGCAAGGGATCAATTTTACAAAAAAAAACAAAAAAAAATTGACAAAAAAAATCAAAACAACTTTTTGAATAAATATTTTTCCGAAAATTTAAAAATATTAGTTCTGGAAAAAAAAAATTTAAAAATGTGAAAAACTAAAACAAAGAGAATAGCCAATAACTGATGAATCAGTAAATACTGATCTGACCATTTATTGATTATCAGCCAATTAATCAGTGTAACAGAGTAACATTTCAAAATTCAGAAACTGATCTGTTTAAAAATAGCACATACATTAACAGTAGACACAAAGTGAAAGTTGATATAAAGTTGAAAATGTTCTCCAAAGACATCTAGAAAATTTCTTAGCTTGTCTCACTTACCAAAATTGGACCAAGTATCAATACATGATTTTTTTTAATTACTTCTTAAATGAACCAAGAGCTTTTCAGCATTCCATTATACATTGCCTACTCTGAAGATAAAACACTTGAAAATATTCCAAGTATAAAATAATAGCCAAATTGGAGAATTATTAAAATAAAATCAGAATTAGACAAGGAATTTTTGAGACCGTATTTTTTTCTACCCTTTTGATAAAAGAAAAAGAGAAAAGAAAAAGAAAAAAGAACATTAAGTCCACAGCAAGATGACAGAAAAAAAAAAAAAATTATTTTTACATATCAAATGTTCAATATAATTTCCTTCCCTCTGTCTTTTCTATAAATTTTTTCACAGCTTCTACTCTAACAAGCTTCTTTCCCTGGTACTCCAACCACATGAATTTACTTGTGCTACTAGATTGGCATTAAAGCCCCACCTCTATTCCTATCAAAATAGTCAACTGTAACCAAGACTTCTACTCTAAGAGCTTCTTTTCTCACACTTCCCATCTGTAGAGCTCCCTTCCTTGGTATAGAAGAAAAAAGTGTGAGAAATTGTGAATGTTTTTGTTTAAAGTGTAGATTTAATGTTATTATTACTTGCTTTTTGTAGGATATATTAAGTGTCAATAATGATATTTGTTGCTACATGTATATATAATTACACATTTATATATACATAAATATTTTTGTATATACATAATGTATATGTATTAACTCACAGACTCACTAGAAAAAAAATTAATTGTTAATAAGTCATTCTTGAATTGATCCCCTTACAATCAAACTGCTACATGTTGGGAACCATAGGTATATATATATATATATATATATATATATATAATTTATTGGTGTTGGTTCTAGTCCATTGGAAACAATTGCAAAGAAAATTTCCCGTCTAGGATTTATAAACAAATCATACAGATGAATGCTAGGATTTCTTCTAAACCAATAGAACACATCTCTGCCATTTTTTATGTCTTGAAATTTGCCACTTGACTATCCCTTTTGTGTGTCAATACCATACTTTTTCCCTTGTTTTGTCTTGCATCTATGTTATTTGCTTAGTATTATTTTGCCTTGTTCTCTTTTATTTATTAGAAATTTTGTCAATTCTGTTTGTTGGGCAATTTTACCAATTACTCTTAACCACGGCCAAATGTAAAAATGAAATTCTCTATAAAACAACATATTTCACAATTACAAGATAAATTCCCAATAGATTCTCTATCAAAGGTGGTCTTTGAAAAGCAAGAAAAAAAGAGCAAGAAAAAAAGAAAAACAAGAAAAAAAGAAAAACAAGAAGAAAAACAAGAAAAAAAAAAGAAAAACAAGAAAAAAAAAAGAAAAACAAGAAAAAAAAGAAAAACAAGAAAAAAAAAGAAAAAAGAAAAACAAGAAGAAAAAGAAAAACAAGAAGAAAAAAAAGAAAAACAAGAAAAATACATGAATAGAAGTTTAAGTAAGGAAACATTTGGGTGGATTATTTTTAAAACTTTTTTGGTAAAATTTTTTAGGTGTGGTCTTTTCACAAATTTTCTGAGTTATTCAGCAGAACATCTTGGATTCTTTTTTTTTAGGAGATTAATCTTCTATCTAGTACTGATAGTGTGTGTGTGTGTGTGTGTATATATATATATATATATATATATATATATATTGTTTAATTACTTAGTTTCTGGTTATAATAAGGTTAGACCAGTGGTGCACATTTGCATTAAAAAGTGTTCAATACAATTATATTGTAGAACTTTTTATTGTTTTCCATTTGCAAACGAGTTATTACCGGATCTACGTTTCTATCAGGAGTGGTGTTAAGATAGATTTTAAACTCCTCCCACTTAAGGTTACCAATACTACAATCTAAAAGGTTATGGAAACAAAAAGCTACATTCCAAACATTTTATTTAGAAATTTACATTTTTATAAAATGAGGCGATTTACACATGATCAAAATTATAAGACCAGGGGTATAAATTGTTAGATCGATGGCAATTCCAATGTTTTTAGTTGAGTTAGAGATTAGCAATCACTGCGTAAAGGTGTTACCATGCCTAAAGCAAGCAAACTTACCAAAGTTGAGCGTTCTCGAATTTTAGAATTCCATAAGCAAGGTTTGTCACAGCGGCCGATCGCAGCTAAGGTAAATCACAGTAAAACTGATTTGCAACTTTCTAAAGAACAGTGAGAATTATGTAAAAGCCAAATCCTCTGGTAGGCCCCAAAAAATTTCTCCTGAATTGAGTAGGAGAATAAGATGGGTTGTTATGAAAGATGGGGGACTTTCTTCTAGTCAAATTAAGGCAGTCACAGACGCTGATTGCAGTCCCGTAACCATCAGACAACACTTAAGACAAAAAAACATGGTAAATAAAAAGCGTAAACAAATTCCTCGGCAGCTTCCACGTCACAATTTGGGCCACTTAAAATTTGGTCGTGAATACCAAACATGGGACGTTGAGAAGTGGAAGAAAATCCTGTTTTCTGATGAGACAAAATTCAATCTCGATGGTCCTGATGGCTTCCAATGATATTGGTATAACAAAAATATGCCTCCTGAAATTTTCTCCGCACGTCATAGTGGTGGAGGGTTCCTAATGGTATGGGGTGCCTTTTCTTACAGAGGGACGATGGAGCTCCAGGTGATGCAGGGTCGTCAGAGAGCGGCTGGTTGTGTTAACATGATACAAAAAGCATCTCTGATGATGGAGGGCCATTGTTTGTGTGGGGATGGATGGTTATTCCGACAGGATAATGCTGTAATCCATGTTGCAAGACGGACCTTGACCTTTCTACAAGAAAATGGGTCCATCTCTTGGGACATCCTGCATGCTCACCAGACTTGAACCCAATTGAAAATGTTTGGGGATGGATGACAAGTGATGTTTATCGAAATGGCAAACAATATTCAACAAAAAATGAACTTCGTGAAGCCATCTTCAGAAGCAACATCCCCCGCACCTTAATGGAAACACTTATTTCTAGCATGCCCGACAGAATTTTTGAAGTCATCAAAAGCAGTGGAGGTAGACTTCATTATTAAATTTGGTTCTTGAATATTTTCATACACTTTTTGTACAATTTCATAGAATTTTGTCTCTGGTCTTATAATTTTGATCATGTGTAAATCGCCTCATTTTATAAAAATGTAAATTTCTAAATAAAATGTTTGGAATGTAGCTTTTTGTTTCCATAACCTTTTAGATTGTAGTATTGGTAATCTTAAGTGGAAGGAGTTTAAAATCTATGTGTAAAAAAAAATTTCTTTTTAAAGATTTTTAAGTGGTCTTAAAATTTTGATCAGGAGTGTGTGTGTGTGTGTGTGTGTATATGTATATATATATATATATATATATATATGTATATATATATATATATAAAAATAGAGAATACAGTATAACCCGGATATAAGATAGATTTTATCTGGTCCCGAATTAGAGCCTGTGGTAATGTATATAAATAGACCAAACCCGGATATAAGATACCTTTATCTGGTCCTGACAACTCTCTTATATCACGGTTACACTGGATATGATTGCCTGAATAAGGAACTATTAGTATGTGTGTATGGGCAGGGGGATCACTTTTGCTTTTGAATTTTGGTGCTTATCTATAAGTAAAGAACAGGTAGGAGAAGTGTCTTTAATGTAATGCTTCGCTTTATTAAGCTTCTTCAGAGATTTGTTAATAAGAATGATTTTTGAAAAAGGTTTGGCAAAATTATCTGTCATGAAAAAGCATATGAATTGAATGTGTCACTCAAGTCCTCTATGTAGAAAAAATTGCAACCCTTGACACTCAGTAATATGTATTGAATGTTTATAGAGACCAAAGAGTGGATGTGTCCACAGTAGGTGGTGGGCAACAAGTCACTTTCCATATGGCCTTGCACTGCTATCAACTCAGGAAATGTTCATCATGAGGAAAATGTATAGTCAATGGTGGTGATTATAGATGCAGGGAAAATAGTACTTGGTAAGTGAAAACTAAGTTCTAGTCAAAGATCTTATCATACTTCTTGTATCTGTTTAAGTTTCAGTGTAAATAAATAAGTATTACTTTCAGAGCAATGTGTGTGCATGTGTACACTAACAGTTCATATATTTTTTTTTATAACAAAGGACATAATCAGCTCTTTAAAATAAGCCATCATCCTTTTATAATAACATTTAAATGATTTTCATTTTCTTTTTCATTAAAGATAAATTTGTGTTTTGTCCACAGCAGAAATCGTAATTGAAGGAGAAAAAGAAATATGAATGAAACAGATAAATGAACCAAAGGGAGATAATAACATTTCTTTGAAGAAAAGAGCTGAAAAGCAGCCATTTTTATGAGTTCTTTTCAAATTACTCTTTTTTGTTTGTTTTGCTTCAGCAACATGTAAATTATATACTTATAAAATCCTCTATATAGGCCCAAATAGTTTTTTGTCTTCTAAAATGTAGAAATAAAAAGAAAAATTAAAGGACAAATGCACTTTCAAAACAAGGTACAGTTCACAAACCATTGAAAGCAATGTTTATGATTCAATTCTTGATGTGACAAAGAGTTTATGATTCAATCTGTACTGCTCATTAACTGACATTAACTATAGTTCATAAAAAAAATGTAAAAATATAAAAATTAGGAATGATAGAATT